>CALYLW010000534.1:1006926-1055765 GCA_944989445.1 Ampullaceana balthica | reverse complement strand
ATCAATACTTTTAGTTATGTCTCATATATAAAGGATTTATAGTCAAAAACTTTGTTTTTACGGGTTGTTTAATTAATTAAACTGTTACTTTCAATACTTCCATCATTTTCTTCCATGCTGTGTTTTTTTAAAGGATCTATGGCCACCCTTTTTCTTTTCTCTACTTAATTAGTTTATCCATGGTATGTGAGGTATTATATCATCTCAATTTAAATTAAATACATCTGTTTGTTTATTTGTACCGATGAAGGCTTTTGCCTAAACTTCTACACCATTAATACAGCTCTACATTTATTGTTTTATTCACACACATCTTTTGTGTATTTCGTATAACAATATGACGAATAGCCTAGGAATCCAAGTACCATAATTTGTTAAGTTAAATGAAACAAGCAATAAATGATGTCAAAACAGGACATCAATAAAAATTCAACTTGTTAGTAAAATCTGCCCACGAAAAAAACTCAGTTACCCAAATCTCTTGTGTGATTCTTAAGAATTTTAGTGATCCATTTTCCTAGTATGAATTTTTCTAACGAGCAAGACATGAACGCCTTTGTGAATTCTTGACAAAAACTGTAAACACTCTTTAAGAATTGTCTGCCCATGACTTTCTGAATAAATGTATTTAAAAAATACCTGTAATAAATATGTTTTATTTTTTATCCTATATTTTTGTTCTACTTTTCAAAAGATCTGCATGTTTGGTGCCATTGCATACTTGAATAAAACAAATTGAACAAGAATATTTCTCAAACTTCCTTAAACGATTATATGTTCATTTGAAATGAAAGAATAAAAATCTAATTTTCGTCCCATCTATTTGCACAAAAATGTTCTTTCATGTAAGTACACATATGTTCATTCACTTCACGGTTTCACTGAACAAATAAGAAGATCGTCCTTGGGGAGTGGGGGGAATATTCCATCAAGTTCTTCTATCCGCAGTGGCGTAGCAACGGGTTAGCATCGGGGCAGTTGCCAAGGGCGCCAGCTCAAAAAGGGCGCCACTAAATCTCTAATTTTTAAGTTAATTAGTTATGAATATATTTTAAATAAATACAGTCGGACTTCTCTAAGTCAAACTCAAAAGGATCCGAAAAAAATCGACTTACGGAGTTTTTGAGTTAAGAAAAATGGTGTAATAGGCGCCAATTAATCATGGACAATGTAGATATTTAGGCGTGGGGGGAACAGCCATACCGGCTAGTAGGCTTGACAGGAAAAGGAGGCGGTGTCTATGTTTCATATGAAAGGAAGCCAACTTGCTTTGACATGCCGACACATGCCCGTTAGAAGAGACATTCCCTCCCCTCCCTCACATTACTCCCTCCACAGTCGGATGGGGGGGGGAGGGAGATTTTCCTTTTTAAAAAGAGTCACAGCATGCAGCAAAGGGAATCGAATTAGGTACCACTCCTTTTTCTTGTCTTTTTTCATTTTTTGTACTTGCAAGGGTCACTTAATCCCTCGTGGAATGCACTAAGATAAGATTTTACGTCCATTTACGTGGCTCTACGGAACACGTTTTCTGAAATTTCACTCCAGAATAATAACCCAAACGCCTTGGAAAATTCGACATAGAGAGGTTTAAAGCCAACAATCTTGGAGTCAAGGAGCTCTAAAATATATTAGTCTTATGGAATTCGGCAGGAAACTAACAGTTAATTCGGTATAGGGAGGTTTTCGACTTAGCGAGGTCCAACTGTATTTCACTTTTATCCTTGATAACAAAAAAGTGAATAACTAATTATATTTAAATATATTTCATTTAAACCATTATTATATTTTTTAAATTATGTTTGTTGCCTTTACGTGGCTTCTTATCATACAAATGTCAATATGATTTTACAGTATCTCTTTTAAAAAGAAAAATCTTACTATCCCCATCCCACTGTCGAGGGAGTTAAGTTGGGGAGGGGAGGGAAAGTGTCTCCTCTCACGGGCTTGTGTCGGTATGTCAAAGCAAGTTGGCTCCTTTCATATGAAATATCACCGCACCTCTTTCCTGTCAAGCCTACTAGCCGCTATGGCTGTCCCCCCACATCCCCCTTCTCAATATCAACATTGTCTTTGATTAATCGGAGCTTATTATGCCAGTTTCCCTAACTCTGTAAGTCGAATCCCCCCCCCTCTTTTTCAGTTGGACTTAGAAAGGTCCGACTGTATTAGCAACACTCCAATACGCCAGCTAACTGAAGTGCTGAGCTGTAGTTGGTGGAGTGTTACTTAAATTCACTTTTAATTGTGAGTTTCTATCGTTATGCATGAGATAGTGAGTATGACACATTGACACTATTGTTTTTATTTATAATACATGTTACTTCAAGTTTTGCTGTATTCTTTATTCACGCAACAATATGTCGTATTGTCCACCAATTTATTTGGTATTATTTAGTAAAAAATACTTAAAGATTAAACACTTCACACAAAAACTTAGTCGAAACCTCCAAAATGAATATATAAACAATGTAATTACCAAAGATAACAATAAAAACGTATGGTCCTTTATCAAATATTTAAAAAATGGAACCTTCAGGAATAGCCACACTAAAAAGCTCAAATAATAAAACCTATAATGATAATGAGACTAAAGCTAATAGCCTTAACACATATTTTGCATCATATTTTTCTGCCTCAGGCGACAAGGAAGTTTTAATAAATTTAAATAAAATGGAGGAAATGGGTAACATAACTGTAGATGAGATAGGTATACATTCACTCCTAAAAAACTTTAAAATAAACAAAGCTACTGGCCCAGATGATTTGCCTGCAAGATTATTAAAAGAAGTATGCAATGAACTGTCCCCAATCCTTGTAGTTCTCTTTCAAGCCTTTCTAAACCAGGGTAAAGTCCCCCAGGATTGGAAATTAGCTAACGTAACTCCACTCTTTAAGAAAGGGGATGAATCAGACCCTGGTAATTACAGGCCTGTATCACTTACTAGCACCACATGTAAATTACTAGAACACATAATATATAGTAGAATAGTTAACCACCTTGACAAATATAATGCCCTATGCACACATCAACACGGCTTTAGAAAAAACAGAGCATGTGAAACACAATTAATAGGTTTAATAGATGAACTATCAAAAGGCTTAGACAAAAATGATCAAATAGGTACAATATTACTAGACTTCTCAAAAGCATTTGACAAAGTTCACCACCTTAGTTTACTTTAAAAACTTAACTACTTTGGAATCTCAGGTTCCTTACATTAGTGGATCCAAGACTTCCTTTTGGGCAGGGAGCAAACTGTAATAATTAATGGATCTAAATCTGCACCACTAAAGGTCAATTCAGGAGTACCACAAGGAACTGTGCTAGGTCCCTTACTCTTAATATATATAAATGATTTACCCAACAACATCTCAACAGGAACAAAATTTAGGTTATTTGCTGATGATTGTATAATCTATAGAACAATTAAATCAGAACAAGATAGCAACATTTTACAAAAAGACCTAGATGAATTGATAAAATGGGAAACTAACTGGAGTATGTCTTTCCACCCAGAAAAGTGTCAACTGTTAAGAGTAACAAAGAAAAAGAAACAAATAAATTCAAAATATTACATTCATGGAAAAGAACTGACCCAAACTAAAGATGCAAAATACTTAGGAGTCATAAGAGTCATAATAAATGAGAAATTATGATGGAATCCCCATGTCAATGAAGTTATTAAAAAATCAATCAAAACCATAGGCTTTATAAAAAGAAACCTTTACAAATGTAATAAAGATATAAAATTAAAACATTATCTCACTTTGGTGAGACCTGTACTAGAATATGCATCTTCTGTATGGCACCCATCCACCAAAGAAAACATTGATAAACTAGAACAAATCCAAAAAAGAGCTGCCAGATTCATTACTGGAGAATATTCAAAACTGACTAGAATAACACCATTAGTTAAATCATTAAACCTTGAAACACTAGAGGATAGAAGAACCAAGAGTAAAGTAGTAATCATACATAAAGCAATTAACTCTAATTTAGAAATACAACACAAAGATGACTTAATACAACCCTCAGATAGACATAAGGATAAAAACACCTTTCTTATTCCGTATGCAAGAACAAACTCATACAAATTTTCGTTCTTCCCGTCCGGAATTCGGGCGTGGAATGGGTTGCCTGAAGAAACCAGGAAAGCCAACACTTTATTAACATTTAAAACTCTAATAAGAATGCAGGACTAAACACAAACCATAGATAAGCGTAGGACGCAATAATCTACTGTATAGAAGTAGCGTCTGAAACAGATAAGATAAGATACGAAAAATAATAAACTGCAAATTAGTATTGTTCCTGTCTTATGCATTTGTATTAATACGTTGTATGACTGTCACTGTCAGACCACGTAATTAATGTCATAAATAAGAGAAATACAATCATTTTTTCTAACAAATGAAAAATCGCAAAGCGGAAACTTTGTGAATTTATCAAGGGCGCCAAAAATAAATAAGCCAAAGGCGCCAAAAACCTAGTTTCGCCTCTGTCTATTCGTCTCCAAGATTTCCGTTGATTTCATGGCTAGCAACCATCTTTACCATCAGATTCAGTCGACGTCTTGCAGAGATTCTCCGTGGTCTGTTGTTCTGAACTTCAATAATTAGATCGCCTGTGAATAGCAGAATGTCTGGACATCACCACAAGCGACCCGAAGTAACAACGACATTTGGTACAAATCACACAGAAAAGGCTGAGAACAATTGGGATATTGAGGAAAGATGTGAACATAACAATTGGGATATTGAGGAAAGATGTGAACATAACAATTGGGATATTGAGGAAAGATGTGAACATAACAATTGGGATATTGAGGAAAGATGTGAACATAACAATTGGGATATTGAGGAAAGATGTGAACATAACAATTGGGATATTGAGGAAAGATGTCAACCACTTGGAATCAGAGATGGGAATGTGTGATATAGGGGTAAACAACACCTTTCTTATTCCGTATGCAAAAACAAATACAAATTCTCGTTCTTCCCGTCTGGAATTCGGACGTGGAATGGGTTGCCTGATCAAACCGAGAAAACCAACACACTATAAACATTTAAAACTGTAATAAAAAATCAAGACTAGACAAAACCATGGATTAGCGTATGACGTAATAATCTTCCGTAGAGTCAGAGCGTCTGTAATGGACACAAAATGAGATTGTCGTCTGGTGTTGTATATGGCGTTTTAAAACATTTTTGGTTGAAATAACTGGCAATTGCTGAGTAAGAAATATATTTATAAAGCCACTAAAAACAAATTCTAAAAAGAGCTTCTTTGGTTTAGACAGCCCTTAATTGTCTGTCATGCATTTTGTAATTTGGATTATATTTTGGATTATTCGTGCGTGTACATCATACCAATTATGATCCATGGATAGGAGTTGAGGTTCTTGGAGCTTTGACTCGTGTATCAATGAATTCGGCCAAAGTCAGAAAACTTATTTTAAGCAAATTTCAACAAGGTGGTGTATTTCTTCATGTTGAAATTGTATTTTCTCCGTCCATAAATGACGTCACGCAATTTTGACCCATTTTTGCCCCCCCCCCTCCCTCGTCACACAAAGTTAGAACCCCTCCAATATGACGTCACAAAGCTTTCACCCCCACCCCCCTAAAAGACATATTTTCTAATTGAAAATTAGCATTTTGCAAATTAACTATTTGTCATTTAAATATGTATTTAGTTTAATGCTGCGCTCCAATATCGTAACACGTGAGAAGTCATTGAAAACGTCATTAAATAAATTACATGCAATCAAATATTTAAGTGGAACTATTTTTTAAAGTAGCGTGTTTTGATGTGACCTCACATTTCTTGAATACCTTCGTCCCACATCGTCACAAATGCGTGACGGCGCGTGAGGTATTCTATGGACGGTCCCAAATCTGGGAAAATTGTTAGATTGTAATTCATTGTTCCGATTCATAAATTTGTTGTGATCGTGGGGAAACTCAGTCCAGTCCTAAAGATGGACATAAACTTCTTTGTTTCTCATCCACATAACTGGTGGCGGTCATCTCCATCCACATAACTGGTGGCGGTCATCTCCATCCACATAACTGGTGGCGGTCATCTCCATCCACATAACTGGTGGCGGTCATCTCCATCCACATAACTGGTGGCGGTCATCTCCATCCACATAACTGGTGGCGGTCATCTCCATCCACATAACTGGCGGCGGTCATCTCCATCCACATAACGGGCGGCGGTCATCTCCATCCACATAACTGGCGGCGGTCATCTCTAACATTTTGACCGATGCTCACATCAATTCCTGGGCTTCAGTTTGGACCGAAATTTTTGTATTAAGAATCTATTTGATAGCATTTATAACAGTTATTAATATTAGCACCTAGTAAGATGTAGACATTCTATTGATTTCACATCATGTAGATCAATTTCTACATATTACTATCACGCTGAAAGTTCGATTAATTTCATGAAAATCGATAGCAACCACTGTGACGTCATGAATGTATGAAGATGTTGTCGAGCCAATCAAGTTTACATCAATAAATGGGGCGTGGCCTACACTGACAAAAAATGGGGCGTGTCCTACATTGAGATCACAATCTTCACTTCTTGTACAGTACAGTTACAGCTACACCAGTTGGTGTCTGTGATGAATGCTTCCCTAAAACAAGGCACTGCCTCTACACGTTGTGAGTAAATTACTTGATCTTATTTGAAGCCTTTGCTTTCTCTTATCTTATCTTATCTCATCTGTTTCAGACGCTCCTTCTATACAGAAGATTATTGCGTCCTACGCTTATCTATGATTTGTGTTTAGTCCTGCATTCTTATTAGAGTTTTAAATGTTGATAAAGTGTTGGCTTTCCTGGTTTGATCAGGCAACCCATTCCACGCCCGAATTCCGGACGGGAAGAACGAAAATTTGTATGAGTTTGTTCTTGTATACGGAATAAGAAAGGTGTTTTTATCCTTATGTCTATCTGAGGGTTGTATTAAGTTATCTTTGTGTTGTATTTCTAAATTAGAGTTAGTTGCTTTATGTATGATTACTACTTTACTCTTGGTTCTTCTATCCTCTAGTGTTTCAAGGTTTAATGATTTAACTAATGGTGTTATTCTAGTCAGTTTTGAATATTCTCCAGTAATAAATCTGGCAGCTCTTTTTTGGATTTGTTCTAGTTTATCAATGTTTTCTTTGGTGGATGGGTCCCATACAGAAGATGCATATTCTAGTACAGGTCTCACCAAAGTGAGATAGCATTTTAGTTTTATATCTTTATTACATTTGTAAAGGTTTCTTTTCATAAAGCCTATGGTTTTGTTTGATTTTTTAATAACTTCATTGACATGGGGATTCCATGATAATTTCTCATTTATTATGACTCCTAAGTATTTTGCATCTTTAGTTTGAGTTAGTTCCTTTTCCATGAATGAAATATTTTGAATTTATTTGTTTCTTTTTCTTTGTTACTCTTAACAGTTGACACTTTTCTGGGTGGAAACTCATACTCCAGTTAGTTTCCCATTTTATCAATTCATCTAGGTATTTTTGTAAAATGTTGCTATCTTGTTCTGATTTAATTGTTCTATAGATTATACAATCATCAGCAAATAACCTAAATTTTGTTCCTGTTGAGATGTTGTTGGGTAAATCATTTATATATATTAAAAAGAGTAAGGGACCTAGCACAGTTCCTTGTGGAACTCCTGAATTCACCTTTATTGGTGCAGATTTAGATCCATTAATTATTACTGTTTGCTCCCTGCCCAAAAGGAAGTCTTGGTTCCAGTGATGTAAGGAACCCGAAATTCCAAAGTAGTTAAGTTTTTTAAGTTTTGGCACTGTCTAACCTTGATGTCCAGTAGAGTAGTAGAGATCATGTTGTCTTAGGAAAACGTTCAGCTTCAAGTTACTCATAAATTGTTTATTGAACGAAATTTGTGATCAGTTACTGAGCAAAGAAAAGTTAAAATATGCCAACTCATTTTGGAGGATGTTTGGTGCATGTTTACAACAACAGAGCACACTATTAGGTTCCTAGAACGACATTAAGACGTGTTACTTCACTATTAGTTCCCTAGAATGACCTTAGGACGTATTACTGTACTAAACTAATAGTTCCCTAGAATGACCTTAGGACGTGTTACTACACTACTAGTTCCCTAGAACGACTTAAGACGTGTTACTACACTATTAGTTCCCCAGAATGACCTTAGGACGTGCTGTTACTACACAGAGAGGCAAATTCTGGAAAATGGCGCCACATCTCAATACTATAGACGAGTCTTGTCAATTATTCATGAAAATGCTTCTTTTTCATTTTAAATGTCCATTTTTGATACAGAAAATGGGGATCGAAACTTAAAATTCTCCAGGTGAAGAAGTGAATTAGAAAAGTTTGTGAACCTTAATTAAATGGCTCAGTTTGTATCTATACTTTATAATAACCCAGTTATATCTATTACAGCCCCCACCCACCCCAACCACTTTAATTAAGGGCTGAAATAATCAGACGCCAACATTGCAGGTAGAAATTAACAATGATCAACACAAGGTCAAGGACATTTCTCGGCAAGTCCTCCGGGAGGAGAGTAGTGAGCGGCAGGTGCATTGGTGAGATGTTCCTCTTTCAATCTGAACTACAAATAATTTTGTGAACTTAGTGACTGTTCATGTAACATGTAGAGGCATCAAGTTTCTTAACACGTGCGTTAAAATTTTAAGTTGAAATTTTTGACAAGGGAAATATAATTTTTTTAATACTTACAAATCCAATGTATTCCCTAAATACACTACAAAGGGGACCGTAAATAAATATTTTGTCGTTTATGATTGCAGGCAAGTGTAAGAATGACTATACCATTTACACCGGGTTGGATCATACTACCGGACAGTTCGTTGCGATTGTTAAGTGGATTTTCAGGAGTAAAACTTCTGGTAAAAAATCCAAATTTCTTGCTGAGAAGACAAAGACAGGTGAACTACACAAGCAGGTGAGATATTAGAACAGGTGAACTACATGAGCAGGTGAGATATTGGAGCAGGTGAACTACATGAGCAGGTGAGATATTAGAACAGGTGAACTACATGAGCAGGTGAGATATTGGAGCAGGTGAACTACATGAGCAGGTGAGATATTGGAGCAGGTGAACTACATGAGCAGGTGAGATATTGGAGCAGGTGAACTACATGAGCAGGTGAGATATTATAACAGGTGAACTACATGAGCAGGTGAGATATTATAACAGGATTTATGATACACGTTTTAATTTTTTTTTGTATATTAGAGGAATGTAAAAGCGCCTTAAATCTTATTTTCAACTCTACCGGCACTTGATCGTATGTATAGTATTATGAACGATATGACGTCACGATCTCGTGTGTATGAAAATAAATAGAAGTAAAAAAAAAGATTTTTAAAAACCCACGTTTTTATAAGCGGACAAGTAGGCTACTATGAAGTAATATGACTAAAAACGTGGGGCGGGCGCTTCTTAGGCTTAACTAATTCAATTCACTCATTTTCTTACTCGTCATTTGTAAACCCTAATAATTTTAGCCAAACGCCTAAAAAGCGCCCGCCCACGTTTTTAGTCATATTACATCATAGTACTTATTTTAAATGTTAAAAATGTATTGTCTTCTTTTTAGTCCGCTTATTAAACCGTGGTTTTAAAAATCTTTTTTTTTACTTCTATTTATTTTATTCTTTTTAGTCTAAGTGTATGCTATGGTGAGTTTTGAAGTATTGATTATGTTCAAATATAATACGCATTGCCCGACAAACATTTACAGACTGGAAATGACTGATCTCCCCTTGATGTTAAACATGGTTTTTGTGGTCGGGGTTGGTGTGAACTCGGTACGTGAATGTAATGTAAACAAGGGCAGACGGATAATAAATAGGCTTATATATAGATAAACTAAAAAGTTCAATAATTTATCAACGGTACATTCGATCGATCTGAAATTTTGATACAATGCATTGTCATCTAAGATCTATCTGTGGTAAAATTTTGAGATCTCTAGGACCATCAGAAGTGGTTTAATTTTACGTTGGCAGATTTGAAAAAATTGTGGACACACAGGAACGAAAGCAATGTAATAAAAAAAACCTGGTTAAAACGTGGTAAAAAGACAATGCACGTGATACTGCATGTGGGAAAAAAAGGGGGGGGGTACTTTTGACTTTTGAATATAATGAATACAACTGCCTGTCCTATTAGGGGGGGGATTCTATTATTGTTTCCGACGTCATAGTGAAGTTGGCAGGTAATGGACAGGACCAGTAACTCTGTGCTACTTGACTGAGCGGCCAAGCGGAAAAATTCTGTCTACTTCATAAATATTCTGTTTAACCATTCAGAATTCAGCGTTCTTATACATCTATTTCTTTCGAGGGAGATGAAATTAATGTCTTAAACGTTGTCCTTCACACTCACTTATAACACAGCAGAGGCGTCACTAGGGTTTGTGTCACCCGGGGTGGTAGCTCATGGTGTCACCCCCTCACGACCAATGTTCCCTCTAAGGTTCGTTGGTCCGTGTACAGAGTAATTAAAACTTGTGTGTAAAGTTGCACAGCATTCATTTTGTGTGCAATATTTTACTACATTTCTGCGCGGTATTGTAAACTGATACGCGGCGCTGTTAAAATATATGCATTTCCGCGCAGCTTAAAGGGAACATTGCTCACGACTTAACCAATAGAACTCCCCCGAGTCTTCCAGAACCAAATAACGGGAACACAGAATTTTACATTTTGGTGTCACCCCTTGTGATGGTGTCACCCGGTGTGGTCAGCACCCCTCGCATCACCGTAGTGACGCCAAAGCTTAGTGTAACTTACTACTTAATTTCGTGACGGTGACTTGTAAAATAGCACTCAACAAAGGAGAGCAGATGAATATTGGAGGTGATTGTTCTAATAGATGCTAATGTTTCAAGATGGACTCCCGACGAGGTATAGCGCTCTTAGGTTTGCGCTCATTCGTCGTCGCTCTTTCATCGTGCACTCTTTAATGACATATGACAACAATGTAAGGAAGGAAAATGTTCCCAACATATGTCAGACGAGCCTTGAAATTTAAAAAAAACTTTATTAATTAATTGTATGACATTTTTTAAAGTTTTAAATCTCTAATAAAAATGCAGGACTAAACACAAACCATAGATAAGCGTAGGACGCAATAATCTTCTGTATAGAAGTATTAGAAGGAGCGTCTGTAAACAGATAAGATAAGATTCTTGTCTGTCATACTTTACGAACATTTATTAATTTTTAAAAAAAATATTTGTCTAACTTTTGAACGTGTCCAAAATTTAAGTGTAATTTGGCATACTTTTGTAAATTTCTAAATGAAGGTAAATCATTATATAAGAATTATTTAAGCCTTAAAAGATATAACGTGGCATTTTGACTGAAAAATAATTCGAGTAAATTCTCACTATCTTTCCTTCTTGTAACAAAAGTAATTGAATGATTCAGTTGCTTACCTTTACTGCTGCAAGAATGTGGAATTATGAATTGTGGACAAAATACTTGAATATAACAGATTATTTCGTGTGAAAATAATTTGGTGGTAAATGATGTTACAAAAAAGTAACTATACTCAAGAAAATTAAGTTTCTTAGAGCAGTGCTTCTCAAACTTTTTAATATCGTGGAGCGTCAGGAATTTTTCCTTTGCACCAAGGGCCTGTGTGAACTATTTTCACTGTACTGACGTGGTAGCGAAATGTTATTTATTTTATTTTATTTGTTTAATTTTATGTGATTATTAAAGAAAAAATTGAAATATTCTATAGGGTTAGTAATAATGGTTGCAAATAAGGGATTTTAAATTATATTTGTCTGTCCTTTTTGATAACTTCTGCGGACCTGCAGCGGATGGCCCACGGCAGAGGCGTCACTAGGGTTGGTGTCACCCGGGGCGGTAGCTCATGGTGTCACCCCTTCATGACTGAAGGGACCGTCCATAAATGACGTCACGCGAGGTTGCCGATTTTTACCCCACCCTCCCCCAGCGTCATACTTTGTCACAAAAACTTAGACCCCACCCCTTTTTTACGATATGACGTCACAAAGCTTTGACCCCCCCCCCACAAGCCGTATTTTCTCAATAAAAATTAGCATGTTGCAAATTATTTTTAAATCCTTAATATTAACTCGTGGTGTCTGGTTGCTTGCTTGCACCCTTGCGCCCTTGCTTGTCGCCAAAACTTTGGATCAATTTTAACCCATTTCTCGTAAGCTAGCGAGCTGAAATTTTGCAGGCAGTTTCGTACCGATGATAAAAACAATGTATCAAAATTTCAGATCGATCAGCATGTACCGTAATTAAATTATTGATTTTTTAGATTATTTTATTTATTCCTATGTATCATGTTAATTTTTGAGATAGAGTGTAAGGGTGCGCATTATATTAGAACAACCTTTCTGTCGCGCAATAGGTGCGTATTTTATTGACAACACTTTTTATAAACATATTATTGATCGGTGCGCATTATATTAAACATGTTTTACGACACAACTGCAATTTTGTATTTTTGGATGGGTCTTGCGCTGCGTATTATAATGAACATTCTTTTAGTTACTCTCGTACATTAGGATTTATAGTCAAAAACTTGGTTTTTTACGGGTTTGTTTTATTTTTCATTTAAATATGTATTTAGGGTAAGTCTGCACTCTAATATCGTAACACGCGTGAAGTCATTGAAAACGTAATTAAATAAATGGTAAACAATCAAATATTTAAGTGGAACTTTTATTTAAAGTTGCGCGTTTTTGATGTGACGTCACATTTCTCAAACACCCCCCTCCTCGTACCACATCGTCACAGATGCGTGACACTCCCCCTATGGCGGATTAAAAAGGGGGGGGTGCTGAACGGGCTAAAGCCCCCAATAATTTAAGGACCCCAAACTTATTATGAATTATAGTGTATAATAAAGATGCAGGCTATTATGTTTGTACGAATCCCTGAAAATGCCTTGGACAGTCATACGGCAATGCTGCAAATGAGTAGGAAGTATAACGGAAACCAGGCTATTCTTCGTGAGAAGTTCATTGTAGCTCATTATATGCCGTGCACAGCTCATTCCTTTAATTTGGTTGGGAAAAGAGCAGCATGTTGTCCTGCTGCGGTCAGATTTTTTTGTCTTCTGCAAAATCTTTATACCCGGCTTGTTGCATCTACTCATCGTTGACAGGTACTTCAAAAACATATGAAATTGATACATGCTAACAAAGCCTTGTCTGACACAAGATGGTCAGCCTGACATGATGCTGTAAGGACTATTAATAACTCATACCATGAGAATATCGCAGCACTGGAAGAATTAGCAACAAATGAAAATCAGCCACGTGACTTTCGACTTGAAGAAGAAGGATTTCTAAAGGAAATTGAACAACTGGAAGTCGCTATTTTACTTGAAATTTGGGAAACAATTTTAGAAAGGAAGTATCTCATTAAGTTTGTTAAAAGATAGCATTCTTAATTTGATTCCTATGAAGACAAAGGAAAGGAAAAGTCCGTGGTAAAAACAGTGTAAACAATCTTCAATACTATCAAACAAAAAAGAAAGCGTCAGTTTGATAAAGGGACATCAACAAAACAGTACTCTCCTCGAGACAAAAATTCAAGATTGAGGTATTTCTGGTCATCATTGACAAACTTTCTTAAGCCCTACAACATCGGTTAGGCGCATATAAAGACATCCATGAGAAATTTGGCTTTCTTACAGACTTAACTGAGCTCAGCAATTTCGCCACCCGATGGGCAGCAGCCAAGTTAATGGAAGAACATTCAAGTGATATCGAAGACTGCTTACCTTCAGAATTAGTCCAATTTTCAGAACTCTTAAAAAAGTTATTGTCCAGCCCCAGGCTCAGGGTAAGGAAAAGGAAGTAGCACAAAGCGAAACTCAAAAAACGTGCACAGAGCTAAAATTTTTGCTGATTTTGAATGAGCTATATTTCACACAGTCCTTTACAAATGTACACATCGCACTTCACATCTATCTTTCAATGATGACATCAAACTGCAGCTGAGAGCGATCCTTTTCAAAGTTGAAAAGAATATATAATGAGTTTGAATTTGCATGGGAAAAAAAAGACTGAATATGCTCTCTCTTCTCTAATGAGCATTGAAAAGGAACTTGTAAGCTTACTCAGCTTTATTGACTTGATTGAAAACTTCGCCATTTGAAAAATTCGCAAACGAAAGTTGTAGGTTGAAATAATAATCATACATATTTTTCAATAATTTTTGTTATTTCAATTAGAGAAAACAATTCGTTACCTCATGAAAAAAAATATTTTAAAAATATTTTAAAATACGGAATAACGCGTAATATTATTCTTTATGGGGAGCGCGTTCGTAACCACGAAACAGCGTAAGTCGGGATGGGACCGTCGTAACCGGAGGACTACCTGTATATAAACATGCATATCTATGCTTTCACGCCTTTAATAAATATATATATATAACAAAATATTAACTCAAAGACATTGAAATCATAATTTTCCTCAAGAAAAACATCAACAAAGAAAACCCATCTTTTGGTGTGTGTTTTTTTTTGATAAAAATCGTATCCCCCACCCCACTGTGGTGGAGGGAGTTGTGAGGTGGGATTCGTCCATGCTGTCGGGTGTGTCCAAGCCCAAATGGCTTTATATCTTTTAAAACATAACATACTGCCTCTTTCATTCCAGCCGTTTTTTAAAGATCTCTCTGCTGCGAATGTTTCTTTTCTTTTTTCCTAATTTGTTTTAATGTTGTTTGTGTGTTGGGACTGTTTTATTATTGCAAGTTAACTGATATTTTTTTTAATAAGAGTTTTCGCGTTTAACGTATTTCATTGTATTTCTTAATTTCTTTCTAGATTAAAAAATTTGTCATCTTTTTTTTTCTGACATAAAATCGTACACAGTAAAATTTTAGGCTCGGGTGTCACCCCCTGATGGGTGTCACCCGGGGCGGCCCGCCCCCCGCCCCCCCTAGTGACGCCACTGGCCCACGGACCGGCACCGGTCCGATACCACCATTTTGAGAAGCACTGTCTTAGAGTACATTATATTAACATAGCTACCCATGTTTGCACGCTTTTCATAAATATAAATAAAACAAAAATATTAACTCCAAAGACATTTAATGCATATTTTAAAAGAAAAATCTTATCCCCCACCCCACCCACCAGCCCTGTCGTGGAGGGAGTAGTTACGCGGGGTTAGTTTCACCGGTATTTAAATCTATATATACAGTGGGACCTCACTAAGTCGAACTTCCCCAAGTCGAAAACCTCCCTAAATCAAATTAATTGTTAAGTCCCGGCCAAATTCCATAAGACTAATGTATTTTAGATCTCCTTAGCTCCAAGATTTTTGGCTTTCAACATCTCTTTGTCGAATTTTACAAGGCGTTTGGGCTATTATTCTGGAGTGACATTTCAGAACACGTGTTCCGTAGAGTCACGTAAATGGACGCAAATTATTATCTTAGTGCATTCCACAAGGGATTAAGCTACTCTTGCAAGTACCAAAAATGACCAAGACAAGAATAAGGAGTGGCTGGAAGGCTAATTCGCGTCCCTTTGCTGCATGATGTGACTCTTTTTAAAAAGAAAAATCTTACTTTCCCCATCCCACTGTGGATGGAGTATAGTGGGGAAGGGGAGGGAAGGTGTCTCCTCTCACGGGCTTGTATCGATATGTCAAAGCAAGTTGGCTTCCTTTCATATGAAACATCAGACACCGCCTCTCTTTGCTCTTAAGCCTTCTAGCCGGCAAGGTTGGCCCCCACCCCTTCTTTCTCATATCAACATCGTCCTTGATTAATCTGCGCCTATTATGCCATTTTCCCTAACTCGAAAACTCCGTAAGTCGAATTTTCTTTCGGGTCCCATTGAGTTCGACTTAGAGAGGTCCGACTGTGCATAAATCAATGCCTTTAGGAATGCAGAAACTTTAATATTCATTTAAGCATTAAATATTTTTAAGGAGGTGAGAATGTTGGCATTCATTCCCACAGCCCTGCATGCTGATGTGAACCAAGTGTAAAACATTGCTTTATTTATAAATCTTTTAAAAATTATCCAGGAGGTAATGCATTATATCCACTGGGGTGGGGGTGGGTGGGGTGAGGGGGGTGGTAGGTTTGACCACAGGAGAGATGCTTACATTTTGTTTCACATATTTATATCAGTGGTTTGGGGGGTGTAGAAGATGAAATAGGTGGGGGGAGGTGTCGGGGAGCTGTGGGTGGGGTCTGTAAGGGTCGAGCAGGTGTTTAGGTAAAGGGTGTATATTAGATTGTAATCGAAATAAGGGTCAAGACTTACATGTCGATACCCAGTGGTAATAAGACTTACATGTCGATACCCAGTGGTAATAAGACTTACATGTCGATACCCAGTGGTAATAAGACTTACATGTCGATACCCAGTGGTAATAAGACTTACATGTCGATACCCAGTGGTAATAAGACTTAAATGTCGATACCCAGTGGTAATAAGACTTACATGTCCAGGGCCGGATTAAGCCATCTTGGTGCCCGAGGCACAAACCCACATGGGTGCCCCCTACTGCCCCGATCCCCCACTGACCGCTGGTATGTTCAATATTAAGCAAACCAACTAAGAAACAAAACAGATGTTAACACACAGGGGCGTCACAAGGGATTGCGGGAGGTGCGGACTGCACCGGGTGACACCAAAGGGTAAAATTCTGTATGCCTCGTTATTTGGCATTGGCATACTCGGAGGTCTATGGGGTAAGTTGTGAGGGGGTGACACCATGACCTACCGAACTGGATGACACCCACCCTAGTGACGCCGCTGTTAACACATATGTTTGTACAAGTATCACTCAAATAAAACCTACGATAAGTTATTTCTGTATTAAAATTAATATTTAATTAATTTTGTAATAATAATAGACAAACGCACTGTAATTTTTTAATAGATGAGAAAGTCAGAGAAAGCAAAGCTTTACCTTTTAAAGTTCTTTATTCTAGATTTACATCTGGCAAAGTTAATTTTGCGCAAAATTTCTGTCTCAATCATCAGCAAAGGTAAGGAATGAATCCTTTCTTATTTCATTATCGATCTACTTAGAATTTTTGTACGTTTTAACTGAGAAAAAGAGCGCTCAGTTAAAACGTTCTTAAACATTAATGTTAAAATATGCGCAAGTCCATTTCTACATTGGAAAAGAAAAAGGATGTTGTCTCTATTACTTTGTATAATTATGCATGACTCAACTTGTTGTTTTCAGATTATGATGCACGAATCTTGTGGCAAATATATGCGTAACTTTTGTAGTTTCTTCAGGATAAGCATTTATTAGTCCTATATAACACTGATATGTTTGTGGTACATCGACCAAACAAGAAAATCTAACTGCTATATCATTATATACCTATCCTCATCTACCCATCTCTGTCACAAGTTTGTCAACAATGGCGTAAAAAGCAAATATACGAAATTTGTCTCTGGTTTTCATATATACCTCAGGGCTGTTGCGTTCTGGGTTCTGGATAAAAGAAGAATTAGTGTCGACTCTTGTTCACGTATACTTCAAGCCTTTATTTATTAATCAATATGTGTACAGCATCTGATTCAGGTACACGACGTACTCCATTCAACAATGTCCACTCACTTGTAAGTGCATACACGGACCCTCTGTCCCTAATACGCTGAACACTCGAGCCACCTCGATGTGTCACCAGCTATCCGAGCCCACGCTCTATACTAGTGGCTAGCCCTAACAAGGACTATGGACCTCTGCACTCGGTTAGTCTTCACATGTCTCTCCTCTCTCTCTGTCTCACACACACTATATATACACAGCCCGGCTGTCTAACTTTCACACCGAGTGAATACAATTAACACCATTATTGACAAGTGAACTCTTGTCAACTCACGCCTTGACCCGAATCACACAATGGCTCACAACAATCTCACAACAATCATTCGCAGTGATTCTCATACCCTGACATATCCCCCCTCTTCCGTTAGATTCTACTTACGAGTAGAATCTCACAATACAACAAAGACAGGGCATGGAATCACTGCACATTATAAATACATTAATATAATACATCATGAATTAATCAATATCTTTAAAAATAATTTTATACACAAAAATCCATGAAAAAAAAATTAATTAATAGTATATACAACACATAGCAAAAATCCATTTGGTCGTACCTGAATACGACTTCACTAACCCGCTACGTCATTCGAGAGGAACATCCGTCCTACTACTACTCCCGAATTACTTACTCTATATATATACATCAATGCAAGTAAAAAAAATTATATATACATGTGAAGTCTTAATGCATGTCATTATCAAAAATAATCAATCTATCTATAAATACACAATTTACAAATCGTGAAAAAAAAACGACACAAGGAAATTTCTAGCACTTAAGAACGTGTCCACATCATGTGGTATATTACGGAGCAATCACTGCTCACTTAATTAATTTTTAATAACACCTGTGTTATTGAGCTCTCTTATCCCTCCATAGGCACAGTTCTAAATCTATGTATATAATATAAATACAGCCCATCGCTCCTGCCACACAGGAACTTGGTTAATTGATTAACAAAAACTGCCCATCACTCCTGCCGCACAGGACGTAGTTAATTATATAACAAAGGGAGCCTATCTCCCATGCCATACAGGTCTGACTTCCTACTTCTTGACTACTCGTACATTATCTTAATTCTCAAAGAACCAACCTTCGACCTACTACTTGTCATAACACCTCACATAATTAGTACCCAACAATTGACCATTTTTACGCTAGATTGTTTTCTATTAACAACTGACTCTACTGGTTCCTCATATAAATTCCTTAAGATATTTATTCCAGGATTACCTCCAGCATGAGAGAATGTTATAGGGATAACTACTTAACCAGACTATAGACATTTCAGCCTGATTGTATGCAACCCATTACAATCAATTATATAACAATCATGTGCATATAGTAGTCGTAATCAACATAATTCATCATAATAATCATAATCATGAACAATATCATTATCACAACATATCATAATTACATCCTTATAAACACAATGGCCTGAGGTCACCCGGACCCAAAATTTCTCATCAAAAAACATCATTAACAAGACAATACAACCATCTCATATTTATTTACATCCATCAATCCACACTCCAAGCACTAACTAACATAAGTACCTAATCGCTATGACGCCTTACACTCATGTTCATCAATGTTTTCTCGAGGACCCCCATTATCATCCAAATTATTAGTCCCCATGAACAAGCAACTCTACTTGTTTTTCGACCTCCGTGACTCGACCGAATCATAAATCTGTCCTGCAAGTCCTTGTTGGTCATGGTTTGATTTCTGCTCAGTAATTATGATCAACATTACCAGATCTGTCATGATCCTACCAGTCTCAGTGGGACCGTGATGTTATATCGTAGTTTGTCTGTGTCAACAACCATTGCACCTCTATCATCAACCCGGTCACTATACTTCAACCTCTGACATCTACCCGGCCGCCCTTGTCACAACTTTTAAATTCTTCTTGACCTCTCAATTTCCACTTTGTCTCCCATCTATCCCCTGGTCGCCGTAACTCGACCGAATTTTGATGTAATACCCAACCAATCAGCTACCATATCTGCTTATTGCCGAGATAAAAAATCTGCAATAATGTTATCTTCACTTTTAATGTATTCAGCGTTGAAATCGTATTCCTGTAACATCAAAGACCACCTGGAAACTCTTGAATTTTCAAATTTAGTCGTATTCAAATATTTTAACGCTTGGTGATCACACTGGAGCGTAAATCTTGCACCCATTAAATAGTAGGATAATTTCTGAATTCCCCATATTATTGCCAAGCATTCCCTCTCTATTGTTGAATATCTAGTTTCCCTGTCAAAAAGTTTACGACTAATATATTTAACCGGGTGGAGCATGTTGTCTCTCTTCTGCATCAAACATGCCCCCAATCCCTTCGTTGACGCATCTGTGCGAACCATAAACGGTTCCTTAATGTCGGGCAGAACCAAAATAGGGTTATTTGTTAAATAGTTTTGGATTGTATCCAATGCTTGTTGGCATTCATTAGTCCAACATATATTATTAGGTTTACCTTTCTTTGTAAGGTCCGTCAATGGGGCTGTTATCGTTGAAAAATTAGGTATAAATTTATTGTAATACGCTATTAGGCCAACTAATCCCCTTACTTGTCTCTTATTTTTGGGTCGTTCAATTTCCAACACTTTGTTTATATTGTTCATGTCTGGTTTTAAGATGCCTGCTCCAATTCTATGTCCCAGAAATTCGATTGATTCTTTACCTATTTCTAACTTAGATGGTTTAATGGTGAACCCTGCCTTTTTAAGAATCTCTAAAACCTCTCGAGTAACTCGTATATGCGACTCCCAGTCGTCTGTGTATACACAGATATCGTCAAAATAAGTAACTACCTCTTTTACTCCTTTGAATAATTTCTTAACAATGTTATTGAACGTTGCCGGTGCGGTTGCCAATCCGAATGGCATAAAGTTATATTGATATGCCCCGTCTGGGCCTTGAAAAGCTGTGTATTCTTTGCTTTTCTCCTCAAGAGGTATTTGCCAATATCCCTTTGTTAAGTCTAGTTTCGTAAAGTATTTGGCTTTATTCATGTGTCCTAGAAGTTTATCCTGGTTAGGTATAACTTCTGCTACTTTTTTTGTAATTGCGTTCAATTTTCTATAATCCACGCAAGTCCGAATCGATCCATCTTTTTTCTTAATTAAAACTAAGGGAGAGCAATATGGTGACTGTGATTCCTCGATTATACCTAGTTCTAACATCATACTAATCTCCTCTTTTAGACTTTGTATCATATGTATAGGTATTGCATAAGGTTTTACGTTAATGGGCTTAGAGTCTAATAATTCTATTTTGTGCGTACCCGCCGATGTTTTCCCTGGGATATCTGAAATGATTTCCTTGTACTCTTGCACCATATCGTCAACATGTCTTTTCTGTGTCTCCGTTAGTTCCTTATTAATGTCAATGCATGAATTATCTTTGACGTTGATTAACGGAATTTGCTTAATGTCCTCACTATTTACATCTTCTCTTTCTTCTTCGGTTATCACTGTGGCACTGGCACCATTAATTGTCTTTTTTATTTTTCTCTGCTGCCGATAAGTTCGCATCTGTGTTATCCATGTTATTTTCGACAAATTTTGTGAATCTGTTGAGGTGATAAACTATACGCTTATGTCCCTTCGCAATCTCTACATTAAATTTCGTTAAATTTCTCGTGACGGTGAATGGACCTTCTGAATACAGAGCGAGTTTATTTCCTTTTTTAGGTTTCAACACGAGCACTTTGTCACCAATTTGTATATCTTTCTCTCTAGCCCTTTGGTCATAATATTGTTTATATCTATTTGCCTTTCCTTTCGTGATCGCCTCTGTTTTATATAACCCTGATTTTATTCTGTTTTTGAGGTCTATTATATAATATTCATCTGTTGTTTTATCTTCCTCTGTCGTATTTTCCTTTGTCAGTATTTTCCTTAAAATTGACATTGGTCCTCTCACTTTTCCCCCGAAGAGGAGTTCATAAGGAGACATTGCTGTTGTCTCGTTCGGAACTTCCCGATATGCAAACAAAATTGCCGGCAAAAATCTATCCCCATTGTTGGGTTCCTCATCTCCCACTGTTCTTAACATGCTTTTTAGGGTGCCATTTAATCTTTCCACCATCCCGTTAGACTGTGGGTGGTAAATAGAAGAGTGACTGGATTTTATGTTAAACAATTCACACACCTGTTTGTACATATCGGAGGAGAACTGGGGCCCGTTATCTGACAGGATCTCTTCAGGGAATCCCATTCTAGAGAATATTGTTAATAGGGCCTCATAAACGTCTTGTGTTGTTATATTTTTTAGCGCAATAGCTTCAGGCCAACGAGTAGCCATATCTACCAACGTAAGGATATATCTATTCCTATTGTCACTTAATTGTAATGGCCCTACGATATCAATAGCAACCTTCTGAAATGGTGTTCCGATCACTTCCATTTGACCTAGCTCTATGGGTTTTATGCTCCCCTGTGGACGTGCTTTTGGCAAATAGGGCAAGACTTAATGAATTCTTTGATATCTATGCGCATACGTGGCCAGAAATACTGAGAAAAAATTATGTATTTGGTTCTTCTGACTGACATGTGTCCGGCTAATGCTGTTGTATGAGCCGTTTCTAAGACTAATCGTCGGTGTGGTTTCGGAATCACCATTTTTTTTTCAACACTGTTATCTATTTTAGAAATAAATATCCTGTATAGTATATTATTGTTTATTTCAAACGTTATTATTCCTTGTTTGGTGCTTTCCACCTTCTGACTTTTAGCTTTTTGCCATAGTTTATTTAGTCCACCATCCTTTGCCTGCTCCTCAGCTAAATTGATGTGTTCAAATATTTTTGGAATTGTACTAATCACCGTTTTCATTTGTGGTCCTCCCCCTTTATCTCGTTTATTCTGGGCCCTGGTAACTACGTTACCGTGATGGAATGGTGTGTCCTCGTCTGATCTAACATTTCCTAAAATCACATCTGTTACCGGATCTTCAAAAAGGGCGGACAAAAATCTACCTCAGAGATAAGGGGTTTTAATGTCTACTATAGCAGTTTCAAACGTTTTTATTGTCCCATCGATAAGTTTAACTGTAAAGGTCTGATCAGTCATGTATTTTTTTGGTATTAAACTCTTTCTGCACCCTACGATTGTACAGCCGGTGTCTCTAAGAAGAGAAGCTTCCTTCCCTAACAACAAGCATTTTTCGACATTTAACCTACCCGTGGACTTTCTAAAAATATCGTTCATACTCCCCACGCATTGCGTATTGCGAGACTGCCACCCTTTTCTAGGTTTATACCCCTGCCACTGTATAGTACGGCCCTGTTTGCAATCCTTGCTTAGTCACCTATCCTGGCTGTACCATGGATACTTATTTCCATAGCTAGATTTCTGGTCTGAGTTTTTATACTGATTTCCTTTCGCATTTGCAGGCATCCTATTATTGGCCCATTTCTGTCGACAGTTGGCCATTATGTGACCCCTCTGACCACAGTTAAAGCATGTACCCATTACTCGGCCCTCCGTCGAGCGACTTCTAGACTTGCCTCCATATTCACCCTTATGTTCCGCCACACCCCCTACCAGTGGCTGTGTGTTGCCTTTTCTACTTAATTGTCCTTGTCCTGCCGACTTTATATGGTCAATTTGTGTCAGTACGTCCTCACATTTGGGGGCATTATTCAATAGGATGCATTTAACAGCCTCTTCATTCATGTCCAATAATAACTTGTTTCTACATAATAAATCCCTCAACCCCTCAAATGTTCTCTCTGTTTTTGTACTGGCCACCCAATTGTCTAAACTTCTAACCAATTTTGAGTGAAATAATCTAAAATTATTACTCTCCGGTGCTAGACTATTCCACGCTTCCCTGTACTTCTCCCCATTAAATCCTGCATGTTGCAAAAGGAGTCGCTTGACAGTGTCATAATCATGCAGTTTTTTCCTAACGTCTTCCGTCATTAAGAATGATTGTAACTCAACCGTTAGCCTTACTTGTAGCTCTATCAGCCATTGACTTTTTGGCACTTTCGCCTGAGTCACTACATGTTCGAATGTCGCCACATATTCGTCGAGTTCTTGGGACCCGTCGAATTTTTGCAAATTTTTTAATATTTGTCGAAGGTCTTTGTTTTCTCTCGAGTGGCCTGTCATGTCCAGTTCAGTTACGTCTTTCCTTTTAATTTCTGCCAATTTCAATTCGTGCTCCCTTTCTTTCTGTCTCTGTTTCTCGTCATACTCTCTCTGTTCCTTTACCTTTTGTTCGTCTTTCTGTCTCTGTCTCTCGTCATAATCTCTCTGTTCCCTTAATCTTTCTTGTGTTTGAAAATCTTTCCATTGATCTCTCACATATTCGTCTAGTTTCTCCCCTCTGAGTGCAAGTTTTTCCCCTTCTTTTTTAAACGACTCTAATTTCTCGTCCATGTTTATACCCTTACTATGGCTTCTAGTTTCCATTCTACTTCTACAATAACTTACAATAGTTATAGTGTAAATATAGAAGGGAAAGAAATAATTTATCAAATTTTAAATGATTACTTGCCTGGATTTACAGAATTACATAACACAACACAAATACGTGTCCATAGAATGCTAACGTAACACAGTTCTCCTGGTAGCACAATGATATGTCCAGCAATAGTTCTCACGGACAGTCCAACACACTGTATACTGGACTCTGATATTCGAGCGGATGCTTTGTTGACGGTCGTTCACCGACACACTCCGGTCTCTGGACACGACGATGAGGCAGATGCCTTGTTGTCGGATAGTCGTTCATCGACACCCTCAGGACTCTGTACACGAACGCTAAGGCGGATACCTTGTTGTCGGACAGCCGTTCACCGACACACTCCTCGGGACTCTGGACACGATCGGTAAGGCGGATGCCTTGTTGTCTGGCAGTCGTTCACTGTCACACTCAGGCGAACGATAAGGCGGATGACTTGTTGTCGGGCAATCGTTCACCGACACACTCAGGATTCTGGACACCAACGTTGAGGCGGGCGCCTCTCTGCATGGGCTGGGGTGTAAAAAAAAACCACACACGCAGAATCCGACGGCCTGGACACTGGATGTCTCGTTGAATAGACCGTCGACGCTGTCTCACCTAGATGCTGTGACTTAACGTACCATCCACAAGAGCCTCCAGAAAATCCTCGGACGTGACCCCCAATGTTGCATTCTGGGTTCTGGATAAAAGAAGACTAAGTCTCGACTCTTGTTCACGTATACTTCAAGCCTTTATTTATTCATCAATATATGTACAGCATCTGATTTAGGTACACGACGTACTCCATTCAACAATGTCCACTCACTTGTAAGTGCATACACGGACCCTCTGTCCCTAATACTCTGAACACTCGAGCCACCTCGATGTGTCACCAGCTATCCGAGCCCACGCTCTATATTAATGGCTAGCCCTAACAAGGACTATGGACCTCTGCACTCGGTTAGTCTTCACATGTCTCTCCTCTCTCTCTGTCTCACACACACTATATATACACAGCCCGGCTGTCTAACTTTCACACCGAGTGAATACAATTAACACCATTATTGACAAGTGAACTCTTGTCAACTCACGCCTTGACCCGAATCACACAATGGCTCACAACAATCTCACAACAATCATTCGCAGTGATTCTCATACCCTGACAAGGGACATCACCATCAATGACCACTGTCTTTCATTCAAGTGATCTGCTAGTGAAGAATACAAATCAGCACACGTTTTCAAGTTCACATGCTCATTTTGTAGAGCTTGACTGAATCTGTGAAAATGTAACACTTCTTCCTAAAAGACAAGCGTGGGAGCAAATTCTAATTCTTGTATCTTCTTTGCAATTTTGTCTGGTTCTCTTCTGTGACTTGTCTTATTGTAAACACTCTAACTCTTCTATAATCTGAGGATGAGACTTTAGAATAGCTTTAGTTCCAACAACATGTGCTTCCCATCTGGTATCGGAAAGAGAGTTTACCAGCGTTCAATCCACAAAGCATCCTTTCAGAATCTTCCATCTGTTGGGTGAAGCTGAGAAAAAAGTATCGGTCAGCTGCACTGTATGGAAGAAGTTTACTGCCTCTAAATAAGAGTCAACGGCACTTCTGCCTACCAGATTTAGTGAATGGGTAGCACAGGTTATGTAGATAGAAAACTAATTTACCTCTAGAATTTTATTCTGCATGCCCTTGTGATACCAAGACATATTAGCTGCGTTATCAGGGACTGACCTCTGCATTTCGCAAAATCAATATTGCAAACTTCACGTAAGTACTGCAACTCTTGCTTAGCCATACCTTCACCGGTGTGACTTTGCGGCTCCAAGAAAGTAAAAAAGCGCTCAATGGGCTCTCCATCTACCACATATCGAAGATCAACGCTTAACTGATCTATAAGTGAAATATCGGGTTTTGACAAGCTGAAAAAACCAGAAGCCTTTACTTCATCTATAATTACTTTATGGACTTTTGGGGACATAATTTTAATCAGTTCTTCACATATAGTTTGGGATACATAAGAAGGATTTCATTTTCCAGAATCTATTTATTTATCAATTTAATGTGTGAAGCTAAAAATTGATCAAACTGACTGACCAACTCCAGCGACCCGAGAAAAATTCAATTTCGTAAAGATCCAAATTTTTCATTTGTCCCTTTAAAAGCGATTTTAGGGGTGGATTAAGATTGCACGGGGCCCCTGGCTGCAATTCCACCTGGGGCCCTGTCCAGCCACTTTATTATACAATTTAATAAGTTTGGGGTCCCTTAATTTAGTCTGAGTCTAAATCATTGGTGGCTCTTGGCTTTAGTCCAATCAGCCTTCCATTTAATCCACCTTTGTGCGATTTAATATTACATTTGCGGTTTGCTAACGTCATGTCGATTATGGACAATATACAAATTTTTCTTGAGGACTTGTGGTGCCCCCCAAGCGCTTGATGCCCAAGTCACGTGCCTTGATTGCCTATAGGTTAATCCAGGCCTGTGGTAATAAATTCAGTGCAAGCTGTTAACTAACATGATCATAATGATGTATTAAAGACAGTTGGGCGGGATTATATTCAAGTGTCATGATATCAGACTGTAACATCCTTCATGTAGGCATGCGCAGACAAAAACAAAATAATAACAATAAAATTTAAAAAACAAAAACAAAAACAAATAAAAAAAATCAAAAAACAAAACAACAACAACAACATGCAATACCGTTTTATTTTCTTAATTTCTTTTATACTCAGGATTTCAATTAAGTTGCTGTCTAGTGCGGTCTAGTGATGTAATAGACTTTGGTCTAGTGATGTAATAGACTGTGGTCTAGTGATGTAATAGACTGTGGTCTAGTGATGTAATAGACTGTGGTCTAGTGATGTAATAGACTGTGGTCTAGTGATGTAATAGACTGTGGTCTAGTAATGTAATAGACTGTGGTCTAGTGATGTAATAGACTGTAGTCCAGTGATGTAATAGACTGTGGTCTAGTGATGTAATAGACTGGTCTAGGGATGTAATAGACTGTAGTCTAGTGATGTAATAGACTGTGGTCTAGTGATGTAATAGACTGTTGTCCAGTGATGTAATAGACTGTGGTCTAGTGATGTAATAGACTGTGGTCTAGTGATGTAATAGACTGGTCTAGTGCTGTAATAGACTGTGGTCTAGTGATGTAATAGACTGGTCTAGGGATGTAATAGACTGTGGTCTAGTGATGTAATAGACTTTGGTCTAGTGATGTAATAGACTGTGGTCTAGTGATGTAATAGACTGTGGTCTAGTGATGTAATAGACTGTGGTCTAGTGATGTCATAGACTGGTCTAGTGATGTAATAGACTGTCCATCTCCATCTTTTCCTTTCAATATAACAGCCAATGGTTGGTGCTAACGCTGACCTTTCCAGTATTTCATTGCTGATGACGTGTTGGTCAAGCTATGGACTATGACCTGTCATCCTCATTAGGAGTACACATAAAATTAGAAAGTTTAAGTTTAACAGAAACCTGAGTGATTAAATCATTTTGATCGATAAAACATGTCATTTAATTAAAAGTAAAAGACTTGCTTAGCTACTGACACAACAAAAGTGTTGTATGCTTGCTTTCTCGTCACATAATCTTACTGTCCTCTCATAGCATCAAAAGGTGTGCAAATTAATTACAAATTAAAGACGCGCTGTAAAAAATATATATTATATGACGTCATTCTTTTAGCTTATATCTTAATTTTGGAAAAGGGAACGATGTAAAAATAGGATTTCAGGATTTATAATTATAAAATACTTTGTGTACATTTCAGGAAGTTTAATATTTCGTATTTATTTATTATAAGTTACCTGGGGTTTTGACAAAAAAAGTGGGCGCCGTAGGCGCCCTAAAGCCGGTGTGGGCGCCGTAGGCGCCCTACAACCCCTAGTTCTCTATAACAAAATAACAACACTAAAATACCAAAATAGTCGACTATTGAATGAAATGAAGATTTTCGATTAACAAACAAAACACTGAATGTCTAATCTTTTTTAAAATTAAACTTTTTTGCTCCGCCTCTGCCCCCAACATATCGTCTACCAATAATTCAGCGCCCATCACTTAAGCATCTTGCAACAATATTTCATCCCCTTTCACAGACAACTTAAGGAACAATAACAATTTATTTACTTCTGGGTATTTTAGGTCAAAGGTCAAAGTCGTATTGATTTCCTGTCACAAGATTCACACGTTTATGATGTACATTTGAAAGAGAAGACACGTAACAGTGTAACAGCTTACATGCTGCTGAGCGCTCAATAAAACTGTTGTTAACATGTGAGTCCATCTTTTTATGGAGCTGTCAGACTTCGACTGACGATCGCTTCCATTACTTTTTAAATCCCTTATATTAACTTCGAAATCTTGTCTGTCGTCATCTCTCTCTTCGTACGTCGGTCGGGCGGAAAACGAAAAGTAAAAAATGACCCACTTCCCGTGATGCGATCGAGCTAAAATTTGGCACATGGACCCGACTCACCTAACAATGCATTTTATCAAAATTTCAGATCGATCGAACGTACCGTAATTAAATTAATGCATTTTTAGTTTATCTCTATACAACATATGTAATTCAATTTCACAGTTTGTTATTGTTTTTCTTCCACGTGCCAGTTGAGGCCACCCGGCGATGTCCACACCCCCTCCCCCGGTTTTAAAGCCAGGGGAGATAATTCGGTTTCAGTTTTCAGTCTGTAAATGTTTGTCGCGTTTGAACATAATCCATACTTTTAGTTATGTCTCATACATAACGGATTTATAGTCAAAAATTTTGTTTTTACGGGGCTGTTTAATTAAATCCCTTATATTAACTTCACCGCCGTCTCTGTCTTGGGCAGGCGGAAAAAAGTAAAAAATGACATTCTTCCCGTGATGCTATCTAGCTGAAATTTTGCACTTATACTTGTGTCACCTAACAATGCATCGTATCAAAATTTCAGATCGATCGAACATACCGTAATTAAATTAATGCATTTTTGGTTTATCTCTTTACTACATATGTAACTCAATTTCACAGCTTGTTATTGTTTTTCTTCCACGTGCCAGTTGAGGCCACTCGTCGATGTCCACACTCCCCCTTCCTAGGTTTTAAAGCCAGGGGAGATCATTCGGTTTCAGTCTGTAAATGTCGCGTTTGAACATAATCAATACTTTTAGTTATGTCTCATATATAAGTGATTTATAGTGAAAAAAGCTCTGTTACATGCTTTGGTCTTGAACTGCTCGTCCGTCGGGCCAATATTCTTTAATCAGTGGCGTACCTAAGGGGGGCCAAGTCTTTAATCAGAGGTGTGCTAAAAGGGGGCCAAGTCTTTAATCAGTGGCGTACTTAAAGGAAAAGGGGGGGGGGTTAAGTCTTGTAATCCACATTACATCGTGGTCAAGTGGCAGCGCGCTCGACTGGCGTACCGATGGTCACGGGTTCGAATCCATGTGAAGGCAAGGATTTGTTCCGGGGCCTAGGGCGTCCCTGAGTCACCCAGCTCCGAATGGGTACCTAACACTAGTTAGGCGGCTGGGTAATGCGTGGAACCCTCATAGCCGTGGCCTGTGAACGCTGCATCACTTGCCAACAGATCATCCGTCATGGTCTGTGGACGCAATTATCTTCTGCATAGAAGGAGCGTCTGTATAGATAAGATAAGATAAGAAGATAACTTCCCATTAGATACATGAAATAAATGCGAAGCGGTTGCCAAGTTCGAAAAAAGGTGTAAAAGAACGGACACAAACAACATCACGAAGAAATCAGAACAACGGGAAACAACGTGGTTCAAAGAAGAGAGCAATGAGACACATCTGTTAGCAAAGCAAATCAACCAAAGTGGAGCTGGCTCAGAGCTTGTTGGGGTGTGGAGCTGGCTCAGAGCTTGTTGGGGTTTGGAGCTGGCTCAGAGCTTGTTGGGGTGTGGAGCTGGCTCAGAGCTTTTTGGGGTGTGGAGCTGGCTCAGAGCTTGTTGGGGTGTGGAGCTGGCTCAGAGCTTGTTGGGGTGTGGAGCTGGCTCAGAGCTTTTTGGGGTGTGGAGCTGGCTCAGAGCTTGTTGGGGTGTGGAGCTGGCTCAGAGCTTTTTGGGGTGTGAAGCTGGCTCAGAGCTTGTTGGGGTGTGGAGCTGGCTCAGAGCTTGTTGGGGTGTGGAGCTGGCTCAGAGCTTGTTGGGGTGTGGAGCTGGCTCAGAGCTTTTTGGGGTGTGGAGCTGGCTCAGAGCTTGTTGGGGTGTGGAGCTGGCTCAGAGCTTGTTGGGGTGTGGAGCTGGCTCAGAGCTTTTTGGGGTGTGGAGCTGGCTCAGAGCGTGTTGGGGTGTGGAGCTGGCTCAGAGCTTGTTGGGGTGTGGAGCTGGCTCAGAGCTTGTTGGGATGTGGAGCTGGCTCAGAGCTTTTTGGGGTGTGGAGCTGGCCCATAGCTTGTTGGGGTGTAGAGCTGGCTCAGAGCTTGTTGTGGTGTGGAGCTGGCTCAGAGCTTGTTGGGGTGTGGAGCTGGCTCAGAGCTTTTTGGGGTGTGGAGCTGGCTCAGAGCTTGTTGGGGTGTGGAGCTGGCTCAGAGCTTTTTGGGGTGTGGAGCTGGCTCAGGGCTTGTTGGGGTGTGGAGCTGGTTCATAGCTTTTTGGGGTGTGGAGCTGGCTCAGAGCTTTTTGGGGTGTGAAGCTGGCTCAGAGCTTGTTGGGGTGTGGAGCTGGCTCAGAGCTTTTTGGGGTGTGGAGCTGGCTCAGAGCTTGTTGGGGTGTGGAGCTGGCTCAGAGCTTTTTGGGGTGTGGAGCTGGCTCAGAGCTTGTTGGGGTGTGAAGCTGGCTCAGAGCGTGTTGGGGTGTGGAGCTGGCTCAGAGCTTTTTGGGGTGTGGAGCTGGCTCAGAGCTTGTTGGGGTGTGGAGCTGGCTCAGAGCTTGTTGGGGTGTGGAGCTGGCTCAGAGCTTGTTGGGGTGTGGAGCTGGCTCAGAGCTTTTTGGGGTGTGGAGCTGGCCCAGAGCTTGTTGGGGTGTAGAGCTGGCTCAGAGCTTGTTGGGGTGTGGAGCTGGCTCAGAGCTTGTTGGCGTGTGGAGCTGGCTCAGAGCTTGTTGGGGTGTGGAGCTGGCTCAGAGCTTGTTGGGGTGTGGAGCTGGCTCAGAGCTTGTTGGGTGTGTGCATGGCTGGCAAACGAAGGTGGTGCAAAGGGGGGGGGAGGTAGGTCAACCCCTGTACGCTTGTCTCGAGACCAACGATGGGCAGGAAAGAGAAGGGTGGGTTTGTCTGCGTCTTGCTTGCGTCTTGCTTGAGTCTTGCTTGCGTCTTGCTTGAGTCTTGCTTGCGTCTTGCTTGCGTCTTGCTTGCGTCTTGCTTGAGTCTTGCTTGCGTCTTGCTTTCGTCTTGCTTGCGTCTTGCTTGCGTCTTCCTTGAGTCTTGCTTGAGTCTTGCTTGCTCTGGCGTTGTCCAAACGTCCCTGTACCAAACTAATGAATTACTTTAAAGATTAAATTGAGAATTGAACTGACGACTTCTGGTTTCAAGGTCAGATTTTAAAAAAATTATTCCATCTACTATTCAAGTCCATGCTAAATCTTTATAATGTATACGACAGATTCTAAACTCTACACTTTCTTGAGTCAACGACTGGAAATGAGAGTATGCACTATGAACACTTACCATTTTTAAGGCACTGTCAATTCCACAAAATACACAAATCATGTAAATGTAAAACAAAGTGTAAATTTGGAACATTCAAAAAGTAGCCTCCAGTGAGGATTGAACTCACGACCCCTGGTTTACAAGACCAGTGCTCTAGTCACTGAGCTATGGAGGCACATACGTCATTCTGCTTCGCACGCTTGTAACGCACAATCAACTATTCCAACCTTTTACAATCGCTTGTCTTTAGTCCGATGTTTAAATAGCAACTATTTCTCTGATTCAGTATTATGTTGTTGTGGCGTGTGCATGCTGTTGGTTCAGGAGTTGCACGGTAGCTCAACCGCAGTGCGCATGTCTCGAGAACAACGATTGGCAAAAAGGGAAGGGAGGGTTTGCCTGCGTCTTGCTTGCTCTGGTGTATTATTATTGTTATAGACTACGTCTTGCTTGCTCTCGCATGTTATGTAGATATATTGTTACAAACGCAATTTGACATTCCTTGTGCCGTATGCAAGATGTTACTACAATCAAATGACTCATACCCCGAGACCTTGCCTTCTGATTGACACTCCGCTTGCTGCTGTTGATTTTAAAAAAAATACATTACAGACGCTTTTATACAGGAGGATTCTTGCGTGCTACGTTATTTATTAGGTACAGACTATGCTATGCTGGCCTATTGGGCAATTGAAGCAGTGTTAACAGTCCACGGCATACGAGGTTAATCGTGTGGCACAATGCCTAGCCCCATTTGTTTCACTAACTGATGCCAGTGGATGGATTGAGGGACATCTTTAGCCAGGGAACACTGGGACTCGAACCCAGGACTCTTGGTACGCCAACCATGTGTAGCCTACCTTTTATCTGTGTTCGACCATCTCGTGTTCGACCATCTCGTGTTTCCATTTACCCACGTTTACCCAATATACTATCATTATGTTGAACTACCCATTTTCCGATTGCTTGTTGAACTTCGTAATTTTGTCGCTGATAACTTCTTTTCTGATGTTTTATTTGCATTATACCATAGATATTGCTATTACTAATACCCCCACCCCCCAAAACAACAACAACAACAAAACCCACAATAGCAGTTGGAAACAATACTTGACAATATGGTTGATAACGAAATCCCCATTGACATCCAGTCAGATTATTTAAATTTCTAATACTACCTGGCAACCTGGCAAGTTGTCGGACATTGCCGACAACTTCAGTTGATTGAATTTTAAACCTAACATCTAAATTATTAACGCTACTCATTATGAAATATGCTAAAAATGTTGTCTAAGACCAAGACATAAAGTTAAAGTTTGTTTCTGTTGATATCAATTTCTTTAATAAAATTCACTACAAAAATATCTGAATTAATTAAAATCTACACTTTTTAAAAATGTTTTAAATTATTTTAAATTTGAAACAGCTGACGGACGTTCTGTAATTTTATTTTAAAAAGCTTTATTCTCTATGTTCTCGGTTAACTATTTGATAAAGGTTTCGAGATTCCGGGAAGAAATAAAAGTATTGCTGAATTTGAAACATCCAAATCTGATTCCTTACTTGGCTTGGAGACAAAGTTCACTTCCGGAGAAAGTCATATTGAAAGTAGGTCAACTGTATTTTAAATCCTTTATATCAGTGGTCCCCAACCTGGGGTCCGCGGACCACTAGTGGTCCGCGGAGATGTGCCAGGGGGTCCGCGAGCAAAGGAACATTAAATTATTTACTTTTTTAAAATTATTTTTACTGAGGTGTATTTCTCTAAGGATTGTGCATCTTTCCATACACACGATGGAAAGAGCTTGTTATCCGTTTTGGCGGCACCACGTCCAAAGAACATCAATGAGACATAGCGCAGAGCGGACAACAGCCTACAATCAATATTTGCGCTCTGTGTCGGCGCTCTTATGTCGGCGTTCTTATCACGGCGCTCTTTTGTTGTGCGCGATTTTGATGGGTGACCCGTGTTTGCAAGCTAAAGACGTTTGCCATGAACTTCTAGGTGAGGCTGCTGTTAAAAGATAGCACATGTGACATTGTCGGCTCCCACTGTAACTAGGCGCATTGAGGGAATAGCCCTAGATATTGTGATACAATTGTTGGAGAGGATTAATTCATCACCGTGGTACGCTTTCCAGGTTGACGAATCTACAGACATTGACAACAAGGCAATATTACTTGTCTATGTGAAATATGTTGATCATGAGGATGTACATGAGGATTTGTTACGTGCTCTATCTTTGTCAGCCAACACCACGGGAGCTGAACTGTTCAAGTCAGTGGACACCTAAAATGGTCAATTTGTGTCGGCATCTGTACAGATGGAGCTGCTGCCATGACCGGACGACTGTCTGGTTTAACAGCTCGGATTCAGGAGGTTGCACCTGAGTGTTAATCTACGCATTGTATCATTCACATGGGAAATGTTGGCAAGCCGAAAAATGTCACCAGAATTTAACTGTGTAATGATTGATGCAATTAAAGTTATTAACCACATCAAGGCACACGCTCTTAACTCACGCCTGTTTGAGCAGCTTTTTGAGGAGATGGACGCAGCGCACAGATGCCTCCTTTTGTACACAGAAATAAGATGGTTATCCAGAGGAAAATCGCTAAACAGAGTATTTGAATTACGAGAGCCATTGCAAAGATTTCTCTCAGAAAAGAAGTCACCACCGGTAGCACATTTCAGTGACAAGGTATGGGTCGCAAAACTTGCCTACCTGTGTGACATATTCAGCCAGCTCAATGAACTCAATCTGTCTATTCAGGGGAAAATGACAACTGCTTTTTCAAGTTAGCTGACAAAGTATCTGCATTTAAAGCCGAACTAGAGTTGTGGGAACGGCGAGTGAACAAAGGCATTTTGGATATGTTTCAAGCATTAGCGGGGATTTAGGCGAGACTTTGTCACAGTCGGTGCACGATCACATGTCTATGCTTTTAAGCGCTTCTTCCCAACCACAAAAGACCCAAGAACTCATTGATTTAACATTCTAGTAAATTAAAATATTAAATAATCTTTAATTCTCTTTTTGTGTAACTTAATTTTATTTTGAAGGCATGTTAAAGTACAATTAAATTAAAACTATAAAATCAAAACAATCTAAAATACCTGTATAAACAATCAACGCATCCGCAAACCTACTCCTCCCCCCCCCATTTTCCCCCACCCATCCCAGGTTACTGGGCCGCGGTAAAATTATCGAACTTTTAGTGGTCCGCGGCGTTAAAAAGGTTGGGGACCACTGCTTTATATTAACTCGTGGTGTCTGCTTGCGTGCACCCTTGAACCTTCGCTTTTCGCCAAAACGTTTGATCAATTTTTAACCCACTTCCTCGTAAGCTAGCGAGCTGAAAATTTGCAGGCAGTTTTTTTACCTATGATAAAAACAATGTATGAAAATTTCAGATCGATCGCATGTACCGTAATTAAATTATTGGTTTTTAAGATTATTTTATTTATTCCTATGTATCATGTTATTTTTTGAGATAGAGTGTAAGGGTGCGCATTATATTGAACAACCTTTCTGTCGCGCAATAAGGTGCGTATTTTATTGACAGCACCTTTTATAAACAAATTCCTGATCGGTGCGCATTATAAATTATATTAAACATGCTTTACGACCAGTGGCGTAGCTAGAGGGGGCGGTGGGGGCGGTCCGCCCCGTGCGGCACACATTTAGGGGCGGCATTTGGGGGCATATGAAAAGTGCAACCTATTCCAACAACCACCCTTTATCTTTTGAAGGGGGAAAACCAAGGTGAAACAAAAATATTCGTAATTTCTAGTCTTAATTAACTGATTCCCACAACATTTCTTTGATTACATAGTGAATAGTGGATGTTATAACTAACGCAAATCCGTTCAAAAATTTAAAATCACTCAAAAATGGTATCGATTTGTCTGGAAAATTAAGTGGTATACGACCAGACGACGCTTTTATAAGAAAACTACACAACACATCACCGCTGGGCCCAAAAATATGTGCTATTAATGACGCCACCATAGTTTTTGCGTGGAATTTCGACATTTGCAGAATGATGCGCGAACAAGTACCTACAATTCATGGTTGTTCAAATATTGTGTTTAACTTGCAAGTAGTAATTTATATTACTGTTTGACTTTTCATAAAATTATTGTAAGGTACGTTATTCAAAACTAAATTTATTTTGTTTTTATTGCAATAATTTAAAGTAGCACAAATAATTTTTTTGTTTCATTAAAATACGATTATTCATGAAAAATTTTATGCCTATCTAATTAAAGTAATATGTAAATAATTTGAATTCGTCTATTTTATGGAAAACCATTAAGATTTATGGAAAGAATATGAAAATATTCAAATTTCTCTGTTAATAAACAACACCACAATAGGCATAAATAATTTCGAAAAAAACATACTTTAAAATTTCAAATTGACATATGAAGAAGTAACTAGTAAAACGAGATCAGATGCTGGAATGTTACTCAATTCAATGCAATCTTTTTCTGTTCTGTGTTATCTCAATTTATGGGAACCCATCATGTTTTAAATTAATGCAAACCCATTGCATGGAACAAATAGATGTGCTAATACAGAACGCTGTTATATCAGCAAAACAATTTGTGAAGAGTTGGAGATATCAACTGAACGTCGAGTTAAAATGAGAAAAATTACGAGTGGGGAAAATTCAGAAGACGTGGTTCTATCTTTAGAACGAAAAGTACAACGGGAAATGTTTTTATCCACGAATGGAATTATAAAAGAAAATAAAAGAACGCTTTGATGAGTTGCAAGTCCTTGCAAGAAAATATTCGTATATAATACCATGTAACCTACTAAATGAAACATTTGAACATCAAATAAATTAATTTATTGACATTGATAAAGAACAGCTCAATATTGAAAGAAAAATAATCCAGGTTTTTATGGCTGCACCTACACTACAAGAAGAGGCATTATGTTAGAAAAATGGAGGGAAAGGCCCCTTTCATCTATTAAAATTCATTTAACAGTAAGATTGGAAAATTCTGTACCCAACATTGTAATTTTGCTATGAATTTTTTCAACAATTGCTATCAGTGTCGCTAGTTGTGAAAGTAGCTTCTCCAAACTGAAGTTGATAAAAATTATCTTTGTTCAACAATGAGCGATTTAAGACAACAAAATCTAGCAATATTGTCCATAGAGCAAGATATTACAAATAATTTAAAATTTGATAGCATAATACAGGATTTTTCTATTATGAAAGTTAGGAAAGTAAATGTATAAATATGATTACATACTAATGTATAGGAGTTCATTGCCCTACAGTATTTTAATATTGGTTATCAAGTTTTTATATACCAAATTGGTTAAGATCCATCAATTTACCAAGTAGGTAACGCTTAAACTAACTTTTATATATCTCATATGAGCAAAAAATGAAATTATTGGCTCCCGGCGCCCCATGAGAATTAAATTTTGAATTTAAAGTTGCGAGTTTTGACGTGACGTCACATTTCTCAAAACACACACCCCTCGTCACACATCGTCACAGGTGCGTGACATTATGGACGGTCCCTAAAAAGTGCGGCACATTTGAGACCGCCCCGGGCGGCAAAAGTTCTAGCTACGCCACTGTTTACGACACAACTACAATTGTGTATTTTTGTATGGTCTTGCGCTGCGTATTATAATGAACATTCTTTTATTTACTTCTCGTACATAAAGGATTTATAGTCAAAAACTTGTGTTTTTTTTTAGAATCATACACCATCCTGAAAAAAATACAGTGGTACCTCGCTTAACGAACGCAATCCGTACCAGCGGTGCGTTCGTAAAGTGAGAAGTTCGCTAAGCGAAAAGCGATTTCCAATAGTGGCCGTCCATAAAATACGTCACTCTATTTTTGACCATTTAACCCCCCCCCGTCACAAACTGTCACTAATCTCGGACACAAAGTTCGTCACACTTTCGAACAAAAATGTTTTTTTTTGATTAACAAACGAATTAAAATTTTATATAAAACTCCGTGACGTCACACATGGCCGTACCCCCCTCCCCCCCGTCACAAATTGTCACACTGGTTTACACCCCCTCCCCCCTCTGGAACGTGACGTACTTTATGGACGTCTATGGGAAATGAATTAATTAATTAGTTGGTTCCGGGCCAGCACAAATTTCAAGAAAAATATGGGGAAAAAAAGAGGACAGGCAGTGCTCAGAGGCAAGTAAAATGTTATTAGACACTCACCAAGGAGGGTATGTGTTGTTGGGAGGTGCGATGAGGAAGACACACAGACTTATTTACAATTCACTTCACACTTCAACACTTTTCAGAAAATCTTCTCCTGCAATATCACAAATCAGAAAGATAACTTAATACAACCCTCAGATAGACATAAGGATAAAAACACCTTTCTTATTCGGTATGCAAGAACAAACACATAAAAATTTTCCTTCTTCCCGTCCGGAATTCGGGCGTGGAATGGGTTGCCTGAAGAAACAAGGAAAACCAACAATTTATCAACATTTAAATCTCTTATAAAAATGCAGGAATAAACACAAACCATAGATAAGCGTAGGACGCAATAATCTTATGTATAGAAAGAGCGTCTGTAACAGATACGATAAGAAAAAAGGTGGGGGGGGCACTAGCAAAACCAAAAATATAACAATAATAAAAGCAATAAATTGGGTGAAAAATCATCACACACAAAAAAAAAGACAATAAACTTGAAAATAAAAAAAAAGTAATGAACTTTCCGCAAAGTTTCGTTACAATGGCCTGAGCCGACTTGCCGCGTTATCGGCCATTTTATGAACGACCGCGTTCGCTCGCTCCGGGCGTGATCCCATAGCAAAAGACCCGCGTGCCTAGCGCCTTCTGTTACTCACAGTTAAGGGGTCGTCCATAAAGTACGTCACGCTATTTTTGACCATTTTTAACTCCCCCCTCCCCCGTCACACATCTCGGAACCCCCCGCCCCCCAAAGTACGTCACACTTTCGAACTAAAATGTTGTTTTTTATTAACAAAATAATCAAAATTTAATATAAAACAGCGTGACGTCACACATGGCCGGACCCCCTCTCCCCCTGTCACAAACTGTTACACTTTCTTACACCCCTCCCCCCTCTGGAGCGTGACGTACTTTATGGACGGCCACTTAGTGGCCGTCCACAAATGACGTCACGCACCTAGCAAAGGGGGACGGAGGGGGGAGGTCACACTTTAAGTTAAAGAGTGACGTCATTTGAATATCTGTGTCTGTTGTTATTGACTCTCTAACTTACAATAAAGTTGAGAGAAATGATTAAATGGCTCGTTTCACACGGCACGTAACACAAAAAAGAAGAAAGATTTAACACAGTAACTGACTTTACAATACTTAATTTAATACAATGAAATAATAACAAGTAAATAACAATTAAACACACGATACCTTGTGGTTAGGAATGAATAGTATAATTAGTTTAACTCTAAACCTAATATAACAATGTCCAATAATAACATAAGCTAATAATGTAAAAGGATAAAAACTCACAACAATAGCCGATAGCGTTTACAATAGAATGTTAACAGGTAACAATAGTGATAGTGGCCAGCCTAGTCTAGCTTTATAGTCTTCTCTTGCGATGAAGGCAATTACTCTCTCTCTAGTTCCCTCCTCTTCTATCCTCTCCATGCCCCTATATATATAAAAAAACCAATCGAACTTTCTCGTTCTAGAACGTCTCTCGGAAGGGGTTGGCCTTTACGGGGCCCGGGAGATAAGTAGGGTTGCGGAAGTGGCTGCGACTTGAAACTGACTAACCCCGGCGAAATCGCCAAACATATGCACTGGAACCCTCCGGATAACTGGAGGGTGGGGCATGGCCTCATCGAGAGGCCCGGTGCTGGGTGTGGGAACAGGCCCATACCCAACAGTGCCCGGCTAGGAACGCCGAAGACAGGAAGACCCTCTGGGCAAGGGACGGGACGCACACGGACCGTCCTCAATGGGTTGAAGATTTCTGCCTACCCCCTCTCTATTCTATGGTTCATATATCGAAAAAAGCAGGTCCCGGAATGGACCTTCTAAACCCCGTCTCGGCGGATGGTGGTACGTCGAGTCGGTTGGCTACCCCCCCTCTTAGAGGCATGGTGACGAACGACAGGCCATGTCCAAGCGGTCAATCGGTGACTGGCCGTCCTTGTATGGGTGCGAAGGGCCATCCTGAACAAGCCCTGGTAGTTTTACAGTTGAATGTCTGTGGCATAAGGCAAAAGGCACACGAAGTAACCAAAATACTCCACGAACGGAAAGTGGATGTGGCACTGTTCCAAGAAACGCTCCTCAAGGGGAAGCCGTTCCATATCACTGGTTACTCGCTATACCATTGCAAGTGTGACCGGCGATGTCGAGGTCTTGCCACAGCGGTCCGGAATGATTTAACGATGGAGCTGCTCGAAGTTAAGTGTTACAGCAACACTGATACTCTCACCATGAGAGTTTTCAAAGGCGACTTTGGCTTTACAATCACGAACGTCTATAATACGCCCAGAAATCCTATCGCACTTCCAGTTGGGGAAGATGTCATCTTTGGCAAAACGATAATAGCAGGAGACTTTAATGCACAGTCTCCTGACTGGGGCTATGCCGAACGGAACGCGTCAGGCCGCTACATCGAGGATGTCTGTATAAATACGAATCTCATCAGGCTACAGAATGCAGACAGTGAACCGACACTACTGCACACGGGGCACAGCACGGAGTCCCGACCAGATCTAACGCTTATTTCCGCTGACCTAGAGTCGAAGCATAGACTGGAAGTATTAAAGGAAGTAGGCAGCGATCACTTGCCAATCCTGATTGAATTTGGACTTGGTGCAGGCAAACCTCGATTTGAAAGAAGGCATTGGCAGTTCCGTAAGGCCGATTGGCGAAAGTACGAGGCCGAGAGCGAGACCAAGCTCGCTCTGCTGGATGTTGCAGGACACAACATGGATGCCACCTACGGGCAGTTTATTGACAAAATCCTTGGGGTTGCGAGGCGAACGATCTCAAGGACAAACGGAAAACAGAAGTTCAGACCTTACTGGGACAAGAGTCTGGCAGAATTGGTGAAGCAAAGAGCAAAAGCACGGAAAAAGGCAGCCAGGCTGAAGACGCCCGAAGCTCGTAGGGCGTACAACAGACTGACGGCTGAAGTCCGGGCAGCTGTCGACAAAGCGAAGAAGGCGAAATGGGTAAATACGTGCGAAAAACTCGATCTCGTAGACGGAAGAAAAGTTTGGCGGCTCCTGGATGCATTATCTGGCGCGGGGAAGACAAAGAATTCCAACCCTTTGACGACACCAAAGGGCCAAAGGGCTAGTGAAGTTAAGCGCGCACGAGCGCTAAACAAACACTTTGCCCAGGTTAACAAGAAAGGCGCCAGATCTGATTTTAGCCGAACAATCGACCGAATGCGCAAAGAGGGCTCACGGAGACAAAGCAAGGGCCCTCAACTAGAGGTTTTCGCGGCCCCCTTCACAATGACAGAGTTGCAAACCGCACTCAACAAGTGCCAAGCTGGCAAAGCACCAGGACCAGATAAAGTTCACAATGAAATGCTCAAACATCTGGGCAAGACAGGCCGAATGAAACTGCTGGGTTTCATAAATAGAACTTGGACAACAGGCACCCTGCCGAAGCTGTGGAAAAAGGCCACAATAACCCCAATTCCCAAAGAGGGGAAACCAGGCGAACACCCGTCTAGCTACCGGCCAATTTCCCTCACGTCGTGTGTGGGGAAGGTAGCTGAACGGTTAGTGAACGCACGACTCTACTGGTTCCTCGAAAAGTCCAAATGCATTCCAATGGCGCAAGGTGGGTTCCGAAAAAGACGCCAACCGATGGACCAGGCTCTCCGACTAATTTAGACAATCACAAACGAACTCCAGTCGAGGAATCACACCGTTGCGGTGTTCTTCGATCTAAAAGCAGGCATACGACAAGGTGTGGCGCGGAGGGCTACTTTATAAGTTACAGCAGTTGGGTGTCACTGCGAACATGTACAGTTGGATAAAATCGTTCCTTACGGACAGAACGATCAAGACTCGCGTGGGGGAGTCATTATCCAACGAAGAGTGCCTAGAGGACGGACTCCCACAGGGATCCGCCCTTAGTTGTACATTGTTCCTAGCCTACGTCCACGACCTACAAGGTATTCTGGGGTCACAGAATGCCATGTTTGCTGACGATCTGGCTATATGGAGTTCCGGAAAGGACGTTGCTACCCTGCAGAACAGGCTGCAGGAAGATCTGAATCGAATCGAAGACTACGCCAATCGCTGGCGCCTAGTAGTCAATACGGAGAAAACGGTCCACTCCATTTTCACAAATGGACGGAATGCACTGAAGCACGAGGTGGTGCTTCAGATATGTGGGAAAAGATTGAATTGGGATCGGACACCAACGTACTTGGGAATCAAGCTGGACCAGAAGGTCCAGCTACATAACCATGTGCGTGAAATGTGTGCCAAAGCTACAGCTAAACTGTCCCTGGTGAAGAAACTGGCTAGCACTAGTTGGGGTGCGGATGCAAGACTACTGAGGGCTCTCTATCTCGGTAGTGTGAGGGGTGCCATTGACTACAGCCTCCCGGTCCAGGCCTTTGCGAGCCGTACGGCTCTAGAGGGTCTGGATCGAATACAGAACCAAGCTCTACGGTTCGTATGCGGGGCGTTGCGTACGACACCCACAGCCGCTGTAGAAATTATGTCTAACGTAGAACCCCTGGCGATAAGGCGAGAAAAGGCAATCATGACCACGGTGGAACGATACCGTAGGTTGGAGCATGACGAACCCTGCTTCCAATTACAAGACCGATGGGTAAAGAGGACCCGACTGAAAAGACCATCCTTCATGGATACGGTCTACGAACTAGAAGACTCAGTCCCCATACCCAAGCACAGGGAACGCATGCGACTGGTCCCTGCTCGAGGACCACATGAAAGCTCTGACTTGCCTGAACTACGTATGACACTGGCAAATACAGCGGTGACGAAAGCCAGTCCCGTCGAGCTCCAGCGAGACGAGACTCTGAAGACGATCGAAGCTTATGGCGACAGCGTGGTAAAAGTCTTTACGGACGGCTCGCGCTTCAAGGATGGCAGAAGTGGATACGGAGTGCTAATTCAATACCCTCAACCTGGACCTGACAGTATCGAATTGTCAGGGCCGTGCGGATCCGCATACAGTAGTCACGACGCCGAACTGGAGGCGATTTGCAAGGGTTTGAAGAAAGTGCGCCGACGTCTAGCAAGAAGAAAGGTTTTCCCGACCGTCGTAGTTTTCACCGACTCACGGTTTTCGCTCGAGACCGTGGGTCAATGCTCTCTGGAGACGAAAACGGTCAGTGTCATTTTGGAGACAGTAGGTGAAATCCTAGCACGAGGCGGAAAAGTAGTCCTTCAGTACATCACTGGGCACAGTGGCGAGCCTCATTCAGACAGGGTCGATGAGTTAGCGAGAGAAGGTTCAGCTCAGCCCCAACCCGATCGCCCGATGACCCAGCTGGGGGTCAGATCGTGGCTTAAGGACCATTTCCGAGAGAAATGGCTTCAGGGCTGGGCATCTGGAAGCACGGCCAGAAAAGTATTCCAGTACATGCCGCGACCGAGCAAAAGCGATTCCTGGTGGAAAATTGGACGTAGCAATCAGACGCTCATAACTAGAATGAGAACTGAGCATTGTCCCACACGAAGCTACCTGTACAAGTTTAACACTAGAAGGGAACTGGCCTGTCGGCTGTGTGGCCACCCAGAAGAGACGGTGGCCCACGTACTCGAAGAGTGCCCCGAGCTGTGCGGGGGTTTGGAAGGTGAAGTAACGGTACCTGCAGAGGGTTACCTCTACGGCGATGCCGATGCCCGCTTGATGAGGCTCGCTTGCGATAAAATGAACCGGGTCTTAAGAGCCTAGCGGCTCGACCCAAAAGAGAATGTACATTCACGTTCTAGAACGTAATGTTTCCCTCAATTAAGCTGATCGAGAAAGTTCCAGGTAAATCGATGTAAACAACCGAAGGGTCAGATGGGTGGAGCCAAACACGCTGAGGTCAGCTATGTACCCTTGACCGTTGACCTGTCAAGACTTGAATAGAGAGGTGGGGCACGGTGATAAATTACATGGACCCGTGGCATCCCTACGCATTCATGGCAAGTGGGGAGAGAGGAGAGGGGGTGGGGGTAGTACCTAACACTGTATGAACTGTGCTGTGTTGACTTAAGATTGACTAAGTTTAAGATATTTTTTCGGCTACTGGATTTCAAAAAAACGTTGATACTAATTATATAGACTTAATATAATGAATACTCTCAGGTACTTGTTGGATATTCTGGTGAAACCAATTTGTACTCATACATTGGGGCAACAACATGCCACTCTCTGCATTTGGGATCTTTAAGATCTATCACTGCCCAAATCTTACAAGCTCTCAAATATCTGCACCAGAGAAGAATTGTTCATGGCAACTTGAATGTAACTACATCTTATTCATTGTAATAGTGTTATTTATTTCACCCATAATTAAAATATATCATATTGAGAATTTATTTATTTAGTTTTGCTATATTGTAGCCTACATTTAAATGTGAACTTTAAAAAATATTAAAAATGTAATTTAAAAATAAACATACATATAATTTTAACTAAATAATAATTTATGTAACTTGAAAGGAGTAAAATATAAATAAACACTCTAATTATTATAGTTGTGTTACCATGGATTATTACGTTCAATAAATATTAAAATGTTAATATAATTTGTTCTCAGTTATCCAATATTCTAATTGATGGTACAGGGAAAGTGCGTCTAGCAGCCTACAGTCTTGAAAAGAAGTAAGTCTCAGTCTCAGCCTCAGTCAGCCTCAGTCTCAGCCTCAGTCTCAGTCTCGGTCTCAGCCTCAGTCTCATTCCCAGCCTCAGTCCCAGCCTTGGTCTCAGTATCAGCCTCAGTCTCAGTCTCGGTCTCAGTCCCAGTCTCAGCCTCAGTCTCAGCCTCAGTCAGCCTCAGTCTCAGCCCCAGTCTCAGCCTCAGTCTCAGCCTGTCTCAGCCTCAGTCTCAGCCTGTCTCAGTCTCAGTCCCAGCCTCAGTCTCAGCCTCAGTCAGTCTCAGCCCCAGTCTCAGCCTCAGCCTGTCTCAGCCTCAGTCTCAGTCTCAGCCTGTCTCAGTCTCAGCCTGTCTCAGCCTCAGTCTCAGCTGAACAAGATATCAATGAAAATTTAAAAATCATGTTGTGAAACAATATACCAGTTCTTATTTAGTGATATTGGTAGTTAAAGAAGGATTTAAGAATTTATTACAATGTTGTAATAGTATAATAACTTAATAATGCCATTAAATTCAAATAATTCTTTTTAAAATTTATTTTTTAAAACTTTGTCAGTGCAAGTTAAGAAAAAATCCAGAGCCTTTAAAAAGTAAACATATCTCAAATACTGTCATAAGAAATCAATTGGTGATAGAATTTCAGATTTCCAAAATTCAATGGGAAAAGAAAAGATTGATGTATTGTTGGAAAAAAACAAATCATGGTGTGAAGACAAGTGTCGTGATATTTTAAACCTTGTAAGTTGCACTAGAAACTCTGCATCTTTAAGAATTATCATTTTATTTTGTTGTTGTTGTTCGTCCGTCGTGATCGACGATGACCACTCTCATCATATTTGCTGGGCCGCCACATGTGTTCTCTGGTGGCTTATTAACCCTATTTTTGCGCGAAAGAGGCGTCCGCATGTCGGACAAGAGATAGAAGCGGTCCCTTCAGGGGGGTTTTGGTTTCGTTCCTTTCTGGCCTGGCGTTTTAGCTTGGCAGCCTGTTGTCTATTTGCTTCACAGACAGCTGCGCCATTCCATATCGTAGAGCGCCAGTGGGCTCGGTTACTGGCTGCCGCTTCCCAGGAGTCATGTCCGATGTCGAAGGCCTTCAGAGCAGTTTTAAGCGTGTCCTTGTAGCGCTTTCGTGGACCTCCGCGTGCTCTTTGCCCTTCGGTAAGTTCACCGTAGAAGAGCCTCTTGGGTAGGCGATGATCGGGCATGCGCACTAGATGCCCCGCCCAGCGTAGTTGGCTTTGCATGAGGATAGTGTGGATGCTGGGGAGTCCTGACCTGGCTAATATTTCGGTGTCTGGAACTTTTTCCTGCCATTTTATATTGAGAATTTTTCTAAGGCTTTTGGTGTGGAAGTGGTTCAGCAATCTCGCATGGCGTTGGTATACAATCCAAGTTTCACATGCATATAGTAAGGTGGGGAGCACTACAGCTCTGTATACTTTTAGTTTTGTTTGGGTGCTGATTCCCCTTCTGTTCCAGACACTGTCATGCAATCTACCGAATGCTGCGCTGGCCTTTGAGATTCTCGAGTTCACCTCGTCATCAATATTGGCCTTCTGGGACAGTGTGCTGCCAAGGTAAGTAAAGCGGCTCACTGTGTTGATTTTGTTGCCGTTGATGAATATGTTTGGCTCAGTATAGGATTTGCCCGGGGCCGGCTGGTATAAAACTTCTGTCTTTTTTGTGCTGATGGTGAGCCCAAAGTTAGAGCACGCACTGGAAAATTTATCAGCACTTAGTTGCAGTTGTGCTTCAGAGCCCGCGTTAAGGGCACAATCATCAGCAAAAAGAAGTTCCAGGATGCTGTCTGATTTGACCTTTGTCTTAGCTTTAAGCCTCCTGAGGTTGAACAGACGACCAGCAGTGCGATACCTGAAGTCCATGCCTACATTTCTATTCCTGAAGGCCTCTGTAAGCATGGCTGAGAACATGAGGCTGAACAATGTTGGGGCCAGAACACAGCCTTGCTTAACGCCATTTGTGACAGGGAATGGTTTAGAGACCTCTCCTTTGTCCTGGACTCGAGCCTGCATGCCATCATGAAATTGCCTTACAATGGCTATATACTTATTTGGACACCCATACTTGGCCATAATCCTCCATAAGCCCTCTCTGCAGACTGTGTCAAAGGCTTTCGTAAGGTCTATGTAAATGGAAAATAGGTCCATATTCTGCTCTTGACACTTTTCCTGCAATTGCCTGGCTGCAAAAATCATGTCAATGGTCCCGCGTTCTTTCCGGAAACCACATTGGCTTTCTGGTAAAAGACCCTGATCCAGATGTGCATTTAGGCGATTTAGGAGAATTCTGGCGAGTATTTTTCCTGCAATTGATAGCAGTGAAATTCCACGATGATTATCGCAGGCTTGGCGGTTCCCTTTTCGCTTGTACAAGTGGACTATAGAGGCATCTTTAAAATCCTGGGGGACAGCCTCTTGCTGCCACATCATTAGGAAGATTTCATGCAGCTTTTCTAGTAGAACCATGCCACCTTCTTTGTATATTTCTGCTGGAATTGAGTCTGCTCCAGGAGCCTTTCCACATGACAGAAGATGTACAGCTCTTTGCGTCTCAAGAAGTGTAGGCGGGTCATCCATTGCCAGGTTAATTGGTACTTGAGGGAGGCGACTGATAGCATCTTCATTAATACTTGAGTTGCTGTTTAGGACAGCATGAAAGTGTTCAGCCCAGCGCTCAAGAATCTTCTCCCCGTCAGTAATTAGATATGTCCCGTCAGCACTGAGAAGCGGGGATGAATTAGACGTTGTGGGTCCGTACACTTCCTTAATGGCGTTGTAAAAATTCTTCATATCATGCCTGTCTGCATATTGTTAAATCTCATCAGCTTTCTTGTTTAGCCATGAGTCTCGCATCCAGCGAAGTTTTTGTTGTATGACGCGGCGTATGCTATTATATGAGTCCGTTACGGTTGAAGACCTGGGATTGCTGATGTGTCTTTTGTGGAGTTGATGTTTCTCTGCCAACATTTGCTTGATTTCAACGCAATTGTCATCGAACCAGTCTTGGTGCTTTCTCGTCGCGGGTCCAAGGATTTGGGAGGCTGTGCTGTAGATTAGATCTCTAAAGTTCGTCCAAACAGTCTCAATGTTCGTATTGTTTAGAGTGGTGGATCTCAGTTTGCCCTCCAGGGCTGTCTCCAGAGATTGTTTAGTACTCGCACAGTTTAGCTTTGTGATGTTTAGCCGTTTTAGGGTTTTCCTTCCTTGGGGCCGTCTTTTGGGCATATCCTAAGTTTAGAGATGATGAGACGATGGTCTGACCAGCATTCAGCACCGCAGAGTGATTTAGTCACACGAACGTCTTGTCTATCTTTCTTCCTTGTGATGACGTAGTCTATTAGGTGCCAGTGCTTGGAGCGAGGGTGCATCCATGAGGTCCTGTTTCTTGTGGGAAGACTGAATACTGTGTTAGTAATCAACAAGTCATGTTCCACACACGTCTGAAGCAACAGGAGACCATTGCTATTACACCGGCCCACTCCATGTTTTCCTATCGCACCGTCCCAAAGAGCGTCATCGCAGCCTACTCTTGCATTAAAGTCACCAAGTATGACAAGCTTATCAGTGGAAGGAATGTTGGCTATGATAGAGTGAAGGTCCTCGCATTTTATTTTAGGGCTGTGGAAATAAACGATTAATTTCTCGATTAATCGTTAAAATTTTTTATCGATTAAAATTATTTTAAGCGATAAAAATTCGATTAAAATTAAAGAAAATATTTATAATATTTTTAAAATTTGTATTAATAAATAATTAATTGTTAATAATAATTTATATATTTTTTACGTACAAACTTCTCCCGCGTAATATTATAATTTATTTTATTACTTTATGTGGACCGGCAGACGTCAACTAAAAAATGGCTGACAGCATCAGCGCAGTTAAATTTAAACATATAACTAGAAAGTTGAGCAAAAATTTTGTTTTTAAGCTAACTGCGGATGGCAAAGTCGAAGATGGTGAAAAAGTTTACCGTGTTCACTGCCATAAACAATTCTCCTTTAAAAGATCAAATACATCGCTGACGTACCACCTTCAGCACAAACATCCGATCAAGTATCAACACATTCAATCATATTGTCATAAAATTTAGTTCAAAATATTCTTAATTTTCAATGTCGGTGACAAATGTTCAGTTTAATGACGTCATACATTTCTATTTTTGGCTTTAATCGAAATTATCGATTAATTAATCGATAATTTTTCAAAAGTTAACGATTAAATTTAAATTAATCGATAACAGCTCTA